>JALBCR010000599.1:0-38552 GCA_030710515.1 Abscondita cerata
TTCTTAATTATTTCCACCATAGTTTTATTTTTTAGTTTCTTAAATTCAATTCAATTGCTAAAATAATCCACAACAACTAAATAAAATGTTCCTTTGTATTCTAAGATATCTGACCCTACTTTGCAATGGAAATTTTGGTATTTCTTATTGTATTAGCGGTTCTTTATATTTGCACCGCTAAATCTTTCACACACTCTGCATGCCGATATCTATTTTTCAATAGCAGCTGATAACTCCGGCCAATAAAATATATGAGCTCTCCTCTTTGTTTTTTCCAATCCAAAATGAGCCTTATGTAATTGACGTAGCATGTACAGTACTGTTTTATCGTCTCTGGTATTACTAGTTTGTCTAAATAAAATTTAATTTCATCTTTACAAATCAGCTCATTTATTAATTTATATTAGTGTTTTAATTTTGGTTCTTTTATTTTATTAATGTCCGGCCATATTTCTTCAATATAAATTTGATTTTAACTTAACTTAGGATATTCTGTTCTTCCGTCTTTTTAACAATTTCTTCTATTCTTGCTGCTGAAATTGGCAATTCTACATCAAGGCAGTGCACTACTTCTAACATTTCATCATCGCCTCCTTCATTTTTTTTTGACGAGCCCTTGACAATAGATCTCCTACATTATGTTTCCTTCCCTGGTAAGTATTCAATTTAAAGTTATTTTTTTATTTTAAAGTTTTCAGTTTCATCCTTTGTAATATTGCTATTAATTTACTAAGATCTTATTGTTGTATTTGCACCAACGACTTGAGATCTGACTGTACAAATATTTGTTTTCCATATATGAAGTGATGGAATTTGTTTAAGTAGTATCTGTTAGACTTCTTAAGCAAAAGACAACTGATCTGCCTTTTTGTAACAAGCATCTTCCTATTCCTGATTTACTGGCATCTGCCTGTACCGTAATCTGATCTGAAGGATTTTTAATGAAGGTAAGAAAAATAAGTTATAAATTTAAATATCTTAAAAGTGGCTGAATCAAAAGCCAACAAGTTATATATATATTTGAAATCAGAACCAAGAGATCTTTTATTTGAGGTAATACATTCAGAGTGTTCCATTTAATAAAAATATAACTCAAATAATTTTTACAATGTTGTGAAGTCGATTTTTTATTTCCTATATTACCAAAAGATACTACGTGAAAAAACTTAAAACTTTTGTATTTAAAGTTTATTTCTATAACTCATAATAAGAGCTGTAGGTGGGAGTCAAAATATAATGAATAACCCTGTACATTTGCAATAGTATTTTTCAGTAAGGCAAATTATTTTCTTTGTTCTAAATCCCAACTAAATTCAACAGCTTGTTTTGTAAGCTTTCTAAGGGCGGCACTGATTTCGACAGTTTCGGTATAAATTTAATAAGGTAATTTACCATCCCTAATACTCTTAACAAACCACTTTTGTTATTAGGTTCATCCAGTATCTACATATGATTCATCAGGTTTTATTCATTTTACTGAAAATTCATTTCCAATATACTGCAATATACTTTGTACTGCAATTTTTCAAGATTGAATTTTATATTGGACTAGTAACCAAACCCATTTGAAAATGGGCCTAATCTAGACAACTCAGGTCAGGTCAACTTGTGACCCCGACTAAGATCAGCGCCTGGACCTCCTCAAAAATTTTACGTATCGATCTCCGAAATCGGTGAAGGAGAAGACGAACATACCGACACACAGACAAACCGAGCCACGATTTTATGTGTTTAGATTCTAAAGCTCTGCTTAAAAACTTTTCATCTTTCTTGAATACCTAAAATTAGTCTGTCGCGTATTAAAGATTCTTCTTGATCTTGAAAATTGCACGGGTTTGCAAGATCTTTGATAAAACTGTCATATGTTTCATCATATTTTCATTACTGCGTGGTGTGGAATACCTTAAACGCTTTTTCTACTTTTACAAACTTAATATCTTCTCTATCAACTTCTGGTTTTAACTTAAATGCAGAATACACTTCTTACGCTTCTTCCCCCGCAATATTTAGAAGAATGGCAATTTTTCCTTTATCGGATTTCTGATTTAATTCGGCAGCTTCCATATACAGGGTCTCCCAACGAAAATTTGTTCCCCCTATAATGCGAAAAAAAAAATTTTGAAATTCGCCGAGACACGTCGTATTTGTTCTTGAGGGGAGCCTTTTTACAGTCAAGCCAACTCGATATGTTCATCCCCTTAATGTCTAGTAACCCCAACTTTAAAATTTAATGAGGCTACCCCACTTGTGGCACATCTTTTTAAAGCCCTTTTAATTGCAAATACAATGAAACTTCATTTTTAGAAATCGGTTGAGACTTAACGGAATTATTGGTACAAACGAAAAGTTGATAAACTAACTTACGCGTAGTAATTTCTACGCGAATACTCCACTAATAAGTTTTTATCGATTACACATACCACATTTACCTATTTTTGTTGATGTGTCTATCAATTCACAAAAAAGTCGGGAAGAAGGAAAAAAGCTGAAACAAAAAATAAGTCAGATTGTTTTTTGTTTATAAGTCTAGGAAATCAGATTTCTTGTAAATAACAAAAAGTCACTGTCACAAAAAGTCGTTGTTTTTTGCTTTAAAATGATGTGCCACAAGTGGGGTAGACTCATTTGAAATTTTAATGTTAGGGTTGTTAGGCATTAGGGAGATTAACATATCGAGTTGGCTTGACTGTCAAAAAGGCTCCACCCAAGAACAAAAATTGAGGTGTCTCGGCGAAGTTTGTAAAATTTTTTAGTTTTCACATTATAGGGGAGTCAAATTTTCGTTGGTAGACCCTGTATATATCAAACGACTTCTTGAATTTTTCATAATTATCATAGATGGTTTGGTGCTTTAAAATTTTGAATTTCTTTTTAACTATTATTAGGTATGTGCTTAACCTGCTTTTTACTTTCACAACTTGTGTGTAGTATTCTTCTTTGTGTTTTTCAAACTAACTATAAATTACAAATATAACACAATTTGTAGAAGATTACGGGTAGTTTGTTACAGTAAAAAGGCATTTTCGACGCGCGGCCGCATACAAAATACCTCTTAGATTAAATTAAACGAAATTATATACATCGAGCAACTGTATTTAACTTATCCAAAAAGGCAACGGTTGATTGTGTTGATTCAAAGTCGAAAAATCATCATCAAACAACATCTGTTGTATTTTATTTACAAAGCCCCCCCGAAAAAAGAAGAAAATAACATAATTAATGTCCAATTTCACGCGGCATCCACATAAGAGAAAAAAAAAGAATTATTAGAATGACCACCCAAACACCAATGACCAGACTTAATTCAATACAAATTACGTATCAAAGTCGACGTATGCAACAAAAAATGCCGATTATTTTTAACCTTCCGACAAAGTAAACAAAAATATTTGTAAAGGTCTCATTTTCCGGATTCTATAAGGAGGTGTCCATCAGGCAGATGCGTCACCGTGTGTGGTGATCCACACCAGGGAGGGTTTATGTCTTCATTCCATAATAAATTGTCACACGTACAAAAATCGGCGCTATCGATTATTCTTTAATTTTGAACAAGTGACAGTTTTTTATATAATACCGTCTCAGTAGTGTCGGCTTTACACAAGGAGCGTCACACTGCCAGGTATAAAAGAGCACCCTCGGTGTTTGGAGGTAGAATTTTGGCAGTACGTCGCAGCATGATAACAATAAATTACTCGTCTACTTATCGCACTTATTAAGTAGCCTTATGCGGCGGGTGCTCATAAAATCATATTTTATGTCTTTTGTTGTTGGGAAAACTTCGATAGACCGCAAAAAATTCGAGGCCGACAAATCTTTAGACAAAGAATAAGGAGCGAGATGGAAAAATCAAACAACTACTTTAATGAGCTCATTGAACGCTAATCGCTTTAACACCGTGACTAAGTAAGCGGTGTTTGATTTACACCATTGATTTACACTGAAAGCAAGTGACAAGCGCCACACCTGCTTAATCATTGCCGGAATTTTTTTTCTAATCAAAACCGCTGCGTTTTTCACAAACAAACGAGAATCACGCAAATTCGATTGTTTTCCCGAGTTATGACCTTTTTTTCCGTTTTGACATAAAAACAATTCAAACTCTAAACGAGGTATTGAAAATAAGACAAACGCTTTAGTATTTAGCAAAGATAAATAATTGTATTTCGGCGCGAAGTTAATTATAGAGAAGGATCAAGTAGGCTCTGACAGGGAAACGTAATCAGGCGCTTATAAGGGGGCCGCTAACTCATTACCGATTTTCGGTGTTGGGCCAGCGGCTTTACTAAATAGAGAGGCAACGTGAAATGAAAAAAACGCCAACTAGATGATGATGACCTGTGCCCTATTATCCTTGTGTGTCCTTGCTAACACGGTGGTCTTTATAAGAAGTACTACAAAATTATAAGAATGTTCGGACACTTCCGATTGTGTATGCTACGAAAAGTCAGTGGCGCGCGTGTATTCGCAAAAGGAAAAATGGAATGCTTCGTGAGGTCCGCGTTCGGTAATGACACATTTAATGAAGAGGACCGGCACAGGTAGCAAAAATGTGATTAAGGCAACCACCCGCGAACGCCCTTGAAGCGCGACCGTCTCTGCAATGTTTGGAATTCATCGAAAACATTAATTTAAAAGTGCAACAAAAGATGCGACATGTTTTTTTCGCACGTAATAATTACCGCCCCAATTTATTAGACATCTCCTATTAAAATAGGTAATTAATTGCGCTACCCAGGTAGATCGAAAAGTAAATGTACACAATCGTTTTAATAGCGTAAATACCAAAGCTAATGACGTGGGATTTTTATTGAATGTCAAAATTTCTATACGCATGAAAAGACAAGAAAAAGATTTGCAAATAGGTTTACAACCGCATTCAAACAGATCGTTCGGTCATGTAGATTAAAGGATAAAGACCGGGACCGATGCAGCCACTTGGAAAATTATAATGGCATTAATATCATTGTATGGAATACAGATCTTAAGGATTTAAATAAAGATTATCGTTTTTCCTTCTTCTCCTTCAATTTGCGTCCACTCCGAATGAATTTGCTCAGTTACGACCAAATTTTTAAAGTGTAACGTTGCGAGAAAAATCGCATTGACGTAATTAGGTATCTGCGAAAACACAAACAAACAAACGAAAGTCTGGGGCAGACACTTTTTTATAATTAGTCAACAAGGTGTACAATTGTAAGATAAGGAGTTACCGTGCAACCAAGCTAACAAAAATCCCGAAAAATATGCGAACAATTTGAAAGGATAAACTGTACCGACAAATCATATGCCGCAATTCCTTGAGTACATTCCCGTCTTTTAACTCCACATCTTCTACAGGGTATGTCACGACGAATGTGATTGAGAGTAAATAGAACATCCTATATATTATTTACCGGGTGATTCCGTTTGGTGTTCACGACTTTCTATTTTTTATTTTAAGGAAAGAGTAGTATTATTAACATAAACCATATATGCAGGGTGTATTAATCCCCCCGAGATTCTTTAATAGCACCGTGTAACGAAAGGTAGAAAAAAGTTGTAAATGAGAAAGTCTTTTATAACGATTTTCTGTAAAATAAATTTATTTTGAAAAATATAGGGTGTTTCTAAATTAGACATATGATACCTTACTTGACTATTTTAAATGGAACACATTTATATAGTTTTGGATTCGCATTTAATTTTAGTGTAAGTTTCTCTTAAACTGTGTATCCATAAATAGCAAAGTTCTTGAATTATCTTAGTTTTTACAAGAAAATAGACGGTTACCATATCTTAGAAATTAAATCAGACTGAGACATTTGGTGAAACTAAAAAAAACGCGTAGGTGATTAAGATAAGTTGAAAGTGGTTTGTTTCTCAACATTGTACAGAGTGATCCAGAATGACATACAAATTCTGCACTGTTCAAATGCCAATAACTTTTATTTTTTAACTAGAATATCCTGTATTTCTTCATTGTAGGAAATGCAGAAATAAATAATCTATCAAACTGCTGTAGTAGTCCCTATATTTAACTCTTCTGGTTTTTAAGAAATTTGGCATTGGCATATAGGTGTCATTTACACTACCATACATATGCAGGGTGTTGCTATATTCGACCGACAACGCTCCACAGAGGTTTCGTAAATTGGTGAATTTTGATATAGGAACATGAACCCTTAAACGGCTTAATTGCTGAGATACAGGGTGTTGAAAGTTTAAACTATAAATTAAAAATTTGCTATTAATCAAAAATGCCTTTAAATTTTTTTTTTCAAATTTGGTGACCAATATGCTCTTCAAGAAAGTTGTATTTTGACATAAACAAACTTTAATTAAACTTTGACAACACAATCGAATCACATAAAATAGTTTTTATATGTATGTACATTTAGGAACTACCTGTTTCTGTATAGTCTTTAGAGCAGCATAAGAACTTTGCAATAATAATTGAACATGGTTATCAAAAGATAAACGATCATCAAAAACTACTTCTAAATTTTTATATGAATGGACAAATTCAATTTTGTTGTTGTTCGTAAGTATATGAGGAAGATTAATTTTATCGCGAAGATGGTTTGGCGAAAACAGAATAGCTTTAGATTTATTAGTATTAAGTTGTAAACAATGTTTATTAGATATTGCAAAAAGTTCTGTCGTACGTAGTTACTAGATTGTCGTTAATAGTCATACTTAAAACTGTGTAAATAAATAAAATGACTAGAAAATAGACTAATTATCACCAACTAATCCAGGCGCCCACATACCTCCTGTATGCAATGGAAGGTCCAACAGAAAACCTAGGGGGTTTTTTTGAATTAAGATGTCCTGAATCCGAAAATGTTGGTTATTTTTTTATCAAGGTGGTAGAACACATTGTTATTAACAAATTAATTGTTTAAATTGATATATCTCGGAAACTAGTCGACGGATCGAAGAATTTTTGAGTAATAAAATGTTCCTCTATTCAAGCTAAACAAAGTTGTTATTATTATTTCTTCCGTATCTGTCAATCTAAGTGACTTATTGTATGCTAAGCGATTTAAGAGGCGATTGATGCAATTTTCGCGTCGTGAGGCCGGCGCGCTTGGACTCCTGGTCCCATATCTTCCCAACTATGTATTCGGCACAGACAGATTGCATGGGGGTGTTTTGGAAACAAGAAAGTATAATCTGTACAATGGTGGCTCATCATTCCGTCGTTTACAAGCGCTATAACTTCAACGTTTTTATACTTGACGCGAAGAACCGCATACCATTCGATTCGTTCAGAATATCTCTTTAAATTGATTTTTTGCAAATTGAGATCGGTCTATTGGGATCCGAAGTATGTTAAAAACATATAAACACATTTTTTCAACATTCAACCGGCTGCCATTTTGTTATTTTTCGAAATTTCTCGTTATTTTTTCCACCATTATACAGCTTATACTTTCTCATTTCCAAAACACCCCCATTTAATCTGTCTATGCCGAATAGTTGGAAAGCTATGGGACCAGGAGTGAAAGCGCGCCGGCCTCACGACGCGGAAATTGCATTGACCGCCTCTGAAACCGCTGAAGTCACTTAGATTGATAGATACCGTTAAATTGATGATAACAACTTTTGTTTAGCTTGAATAGAGGAACATTTTATTACACGGAAATTTTTCAATCCGTCGACTAGTTTCCGAGATATATCGATTTAAACAATTAATTTGTTAATAACAATGTGTTCTACCACTTTGATAAGAAAATAACCAACGTTTTCGAATTCAGGAGATCAAATTCTAAAGGACCCCTTGGGTTTTCTCTTGGGCCTTCCATTGCATACAGAAGGTACATACGTGGGCGTCAGGACTAAACGTAGAAATTATGTTAAAACTTATTAAAATATATATATTTCACAAAACGGCACAGTCGTATGAGAAGAACAACTTGAGAGGATATAAAATATTTATTGATGATGATTTAACTAGAATGGAAAAATAAATGCAAGATGACAAGAAAGAAGGGAAAGAGAGTTGATGCGAGAAGATAAGAAGATATGAATTGAGGGAGTGGAACACAGATGGTTTTTGGAAGAAAGATGAATGATAGTAGAGAGCCACTAAAAGCTAAAACCTGGCCGATAGCTTTTAAAAAAGTAAACTTCCAAAAAAAGTTGTCCGAAATTTGTCATGTGCAAATGGGCGCTATTCAAAATTTTTGAGTTATGTAGTACATTAAACAGCTGAAGCTGAGACAATCCTTTGGTCAAAACTTTATATTGTTTTCTGTAACCGTTTGGTCGTAAAAAAAATAAATATTTTCATAAAAGCATTGCTTCTGACGGGAAATGCAAATTTTAATTTAATTAATTTTACGTGCTTTTATGTTTCTCACCCATTAGTCGTAAACTAGGGATCAAATTAAAAAGTATTCTTTACAAATTAAAGAGTGAGGCTTTTGATACCGACAGTGGTTATACCATAATTTGCGAAGATGACGGAGAGGAAAGAGAGAACAAAAGGGGGAATAATAATTAGAGTGAAGAAAGACTGGAGCAAGGAGATTGTAGAAGAGGTGGGGGATCAGATGGGAACAGGCGAGAAGTAAATAATAGTGACTATATGGACAAGAGATGGGGGAAACGGTTAAAATATTGAGGAATGATAAGAGAAGTAGAAACAGACAAAATAATAGTATGGAAGTTAGATGGAGATAGACAATCAAACAAAAAGAGTTGGAAGAAGAAAAGAGTATGATAAAAACCTGAACAAAGGATAGAGTGGAAAGATATAAAAAGGAAATGGAAGAAGGGCAAAACGAAGGGAAGAATTGAAGAGGACATCAAGAAGCTAATGGGCAGAATGTGAGAAGGGAACAGGGAATGCGAAAATGCGAAGAGAGAATGTAGGAGAGGAACGAAAATATCTAGGTTACACATTGAAATACAACAATAAGGATGAGGCGTAAGAGAGGAATTAGTTAGTTAGGGCAGGTGTGGGGAATAGGAGAAGGGGTGTGGGGAAATGACATAACAAAAAGGAAATATATTTTTGGGAAGTTCGTGAAGAGTGATGGAAAGAGTAAGATGCATTAGAAGAAATCAGGCAAAATACTGGAGATGCTCCTTGGGGTTAGTATACGACAGGCTAGATTGTGGTGGAGGAGGTAAAGTTAGAGAAGATAAGTATACGGACTGAAAGACAAGCAATTAGGTTTGAAGAAGAAATGGAAAAGAGGGGAGAAAGCAGGATACTGCAAGCGTGCTGGAAGGAGGTGAGAAAAAATAGAAAGGATACAAGAGGAAAGAAGAAAATACTACAAGAGTGGAGGTATGGCTAGGGAAGAGGTTGAAAGAAGAAGGGCGGCTGAAAAAAGTGTTGAGTGCAACTATGGTGATTAGAGATAAATAGGTACAGGGGCAGGAGAGAGGAGCAAAGGTAATGGAAGGAAGATATAATAAAATGTTCGAGGAATTAATAGCGGATAGTATTTCGAGATATTTGAGGGGAACTTAGGGCTAACAGAAAAAGAAATAATGGCAGGATTTAAATATGGAAACGAAGACAGGACCAACAATTCTGGTGACCGGACGAGTAGAGAATGTGTAGTCTGTGTGGGGTATGGTGGAAAAATTTGGATCATTTGTTAGAGAATTTCGGGGAGCTTAGGGAGGAGGGAAGAAATAGAAGGACTATTTTGGAACAAGAGGCAAAGGGATAGATTGGATGAATAAGGTGTTGGAGAGAAGAAAAAGGATACTGGGCGAGAGGGAATATAAGCTTATTTCTTTTGGTATTGTGATTTGTCTATCTTTAATTTATATGGATAACAGAACTCTTTGTTAATTTTTAAATAACAAATAAATAGTAATAAATAAAAAATATAAAATCGAAAGTTAGTGTCACTTCCGGTGGAACGAAAAGTGAAAAAAAAATAGTAAGAAAAAATAGCGCTTATTATGTGTATAAGATATCCCAAATTTCAACAAATAACCTTGAAAAAATGAAGTAAAAATGAGGGTGTGCTCATCATGCTCTAACACACGGTGTAGGTACTTCGTTGAGCCAAAAGGGCTGATAACTTACATATATTTTCTTATTCTTGGAATTGTTTTAACAATATCTCCAAGAATACAAAAAATGTTGTAGACATCTGTTTACTGATTTCTACAAATTATTTCAATTTATGTTCTATCTCCATTTTCATACATTGGCAATAGTATGCCTACCTTTCCATTCGTAAAGATCTTTTCTCCTGTCGAGCCTAGTGAAAGATTTTCGTTATTATCATTTCTGTCGTTATTTAACACATCCAGCTCCTTTAATTGTTTTAAATTTTGTCAACGCCGCTATTACGTCCTCCACTTCTATTGCTTCTTGATTTTTGTTCTGTTTTTTTCTGTTTACTTTATTTTCTTCTTCTTTATCTGTTTGTCAAGTATTTGCGGTTTTTGAGTTTAATTTCAAAGGTACAATTTGACGTGTTGTTTGAGAAATAAAACACAGTGCTACTGGAAGGAACCGATGTTAACACTCTGGAATACAGTTTTATTGTCTTAGTTACGACTACCCTTGTACCAAGAGTGCCATTAATCTAATATTTCATTTTTTTATATTTGTTATTTTTTGTCTTTGTCTTACCTGTTAGTTAACGTCTCTATGTTTATAATAAAACATGTCCTAGATATAACACAAAAGGAAAAAAGTTTTATGAGAAGTGTATACAGTAATTGAGTGCACATTTTAGAATTATTCGATAATATGGAAAAAGGACTACTATGGAAAATAATGGGAGAAATGGGGAAAGTTGGGACAGGAAAAGGACTAAAACGGGGATGTTCGTTAGACCCTAAAGATTTAAAGGAAGAATTCGAAAACAACGGAAGGAAGAGTAAAATAGTAAGAAAAGATATATGGATATTCGCTTGGGGATGATACCGACGAATTAATAAGGTATGAGAAGAGTGATTAAACCTACAAGCAAATGTAGATAAACTAAAAATAATAAAAAATTAAAGAGAGAAAAGGAAAGCAAAAGATAAGAAAATGGTGGCGGGGGAAAAATAAATAGATACAGTAGACAAATATAGATATGTAGACATATTAAATGACAATAAGGATGGAGAACATATAAGAGAACTGAGACAAAACGGACATTTGGAAAAATTTAGAGAAAAGAAGATGGAGCTAGTAAAAAATGTGATGTTATATGGAGCAGATATTTGGGGACGAATTTTTTGAAACATCGCTCACATCTTTTTATTTAATTATTTGTGATATTTTAAAATTTTTAACTGTAAAAAAATTTTTATAATTTTTTATAATTTTAAATTAATAATTGTCTGATCTATACAGGGTGTCCCACGACGATTAAGACAAGTAATATATCAGAATTGGGCAGTAGTAGATAATTATAATTTTGGGGGTGTAAATTAGAACAAATGTTGCATCTTTTTCTTGTTATTGTGTTACCCAATGAGGTATTTGTTTTTGGTCACGTGACGTCACATTCAAAATTATTAATGGGACAACCTGTATATTTGAGCCTTTCTGTGTTCCTCCCGATAAAACAATTCCAACTAACTAGCACACTTGGGGGTCTAAAGTGATTAATTCTAAGAGCTACAGGTACTTAAAGGGATTGGAAGTTAAAAATTCAAATTGAATCCCCTGTAATTTTGGCTACAGATTTAGAAGGTTTGAAAAATACCTCATTGGGTAACACAATAACAAGAAAATATGCAACATTTGTTCTAATTTACACTCCCAAAATTATAATTATCTACTACTGCCCAATTCTGATATATTACTTGTCTTAATCGTCGTGGGACACCATGTATGTACCAGGTGACCCAATAAGACTGTTCCTCGGCCATATCTCGGGAACCGTTCGTCGTATGACTTTGGTGTAAAAAAAATATTGGGTAAATCGGCCATGAAGAATCGCAGGAAAATATTTTCAAGTTTTAAAAATGACCACCAGAAGGCGTAACTGCCATCTTAAATTTTTAAATTGCATTTTCTATAAATTTCGCATAATAAACAAAAAATTTTTTTACATTTGTAAAGAAAACCAGTTTATCTATCATTTTCGTAAAAAAAAAGTTTAGTTATTTCAAAACAAAGATGGCGGGGGTGTTCAATTGTTTTTGCAATAACCTGCTTTAAGTTCTTAACGGTTTGACCGATTTTAACAAATTTGGTATCGTTGAAAAGAGCATTCCTTAAGCAATAAGAATCAACCAAAATATAGTTAATTTAGTTGAATCCCTTCTCCGCCAGGGGCTAGTTTTGACACCATGACCCAAATTTAAAAAAAAATCAAAAAATCAAATGGAATGATATGACTTTTTCTTCATGATAAAGTAGCCAAATAACATCCAAATGGGAATAAAGAATGATAGGTAGGTAGTTCAGTTCATCTTTGCCAAAAAATATAATATATTTGAAAATTAAAAAAGTATAAGGTATAACTTTTTAATCGCAATAATGAATAACAAGGTAAGTCTTGGCTTGGTTTGAAAGTAAAGTAAAAGCACCCTACACTTTAGGCCTTGGAAAATTAAACAAATGGAACACGATGCATTATAAAATGACAGTCGTAATTTTGTAAATTATTTTGTTGTGTTTACATTCACAAAGTGCAGTTTTTTGAATTTGTAATCTTTTCTAACCAAGAAGCATTTAATATGTTGGCGATCTATTTTGATTGTTTTCAAAATGAGATTATCGCTGCTCGCACCTTCTATTTGCGCTATCCGAATCGACCGCGATACCATCGCCGCGTGTTTGTGCTTTTAGCCCAGCACCTGTTAACAACGGGTAGCATCCGTAGACCTGTCATGAATCGGAGAAATAGGGAAAATAACGAACAAAATGTTATTAACATCCTGGCATCTATAGAAATCAATCCCCAAATTAGTACTAGACAAATTTCTCGAGATTTGGGTATTCCCCAAAGTACGGTTCATCGCATTATTCAAACCCAGAGGTATGTAAGAGGTATACCTCTTTTATAAAGTTTAATCTATTTTACACTCAAATTATTTACATTTTTTGCTATTTTAGGCTACACTCCTACCATATTAACTTACACCAAGGCCTTACTCGTCTGGATTTCGACCGAAGGATAGATTTTTGCCACTGGCTATTAAACATGGTAACAGAAAATCCTCAATTTCTGTCAAATGTGTTGTGGACTGACGAAGCCACTTTCTGTAGTAATGGGCAATTGAACTTACATAATGCGCACTTTTGGGTCCAAAATAATCCGCGCTGGTTTGGAGAAGTCCAGCATCAATGGAGATATAGTGTAAATGTTTGGTGTGGGATAATTGAGGGCGGGTTGTTGGTCCGTTTATTTTGGACGGAGCATTAAATGGTCGAACATACCTACATTTCTTAGAAAATGTTCTTCCAATTTTAATGGATGATATTCCGCTGGACGTCCGCCAAAATATGTTTTTCCAGCATGATGGTTGTCCTGCCCATTATGCCCTTGCTGTTCGCCAGTATTTAGATGCCACCTTCCCTGACCGTTGGATCGGAAGAGGAAGCCTGTTCCCTTGGCCTCCAAGGCAAGTTTTTGTAATGTTATTCGCCGTAAAATTGCTTCAGTATTTAACACAAGAATCTTTGGATGTTGCATTTTGGAATGATTCTGTTTATAATTGCGCACATATTAAAACTTATTAAATATTTCAAGGTCTCCCGATTTAACCTGCCTTGATTTTTATCTCTGGGGAAGAATTAAGGATATAGTCTTAGCAACAAGGCCAACTTCCCGCGAGGATATGATTGCAAGAATCAGGAATGCCATCTTGAACATCCCAAGAGCTGAAATTGAGAATGCTGTTCTTTCGACACATCAGCGTCTTCAAATGTGCATCCAAAATAACGGAGGCCATTTTGAACACCATTTCATAAAAAGAATTCCGTAAAGTAACTATATTATACCTACTAAAATCTTTGTAAATGGTTCCAAAATATATGGTCTAACATATTCGAATTGGGATATAGTATACCTATTTAGGTTTTTAGGTTTACTTTTTAAATTAAAGGTTAGAATTACGAGAGTAATATTAAAGTGACAATAAGTTCAAAATGCGTTTAGTCCCTTTGGAGCAACATGAATGTTCTGATGATATATATTTTTTTAAATAATACCTAAATGAATTCTATTTAGACTCACAATTGTCTCTTTAACATCTTATTCATTTTGTGCTAAATTTTAATAGTTTTAGAAAATTTACCGCGCGGTCCTCGATCTTCAAACATCCATTGTTCTCATTTTCCCAATATTTGAGGTTAGGAACGAGATTTTGAAAAATGGTTTTCACTGCCCTATTTGGATGTTATTTGGCTACTTTATCATAAAGAAAAAGTCATAATATTCCATTTGATTTTTTTAAAATTTGGGTCATGGTGTCAAAACTAGCCCCTTGGTGGAGAAGGATTCAACTAAATTAACTATATTTGCTCTTTTCAACGATACCAAATTTGTTAAAATCGGTCAAACCGTTAAGAAGTTAAAGCAGGTTATTGCAAAAACAATTGAACACTCCCCGCCATCTTTGTTTTTGAAATAACTGAACTTTTGTTTTTACGAAAATGATAGATAAACTGGTTTTCTTTACAAATGTGAAAGAAATTTTTGTTTATTATGCGAAATTTATAGAAAATGCAATTTAAGATGGCAGTTACGCCCTCTGATGGTCATTTTTAAAACTTGAAAATATTTTCCTGCGATTCTTCATGGCCAATTTACCTAATATTTTTTTACACCAAAGCTATACGACGAACGGTTCCCGAGATATGGCCGAGGAACAGTGTTATTGGGTCACCCGGTACATTAACTAATTGTATATTTTAATAACAGTGTCTATTGAACTGCGCCTTGTGATTCCACTGTCTTGTCATACATACATGTTTACTTATTCTATTTATAAAGACCACCTGGATGGTCGAAACGTTGATGGAAGGAATTAGCTAGTTTTTCTTGAGCATCCGTTCCTTTACTACTCCTCAAGAAGGCTCACTATGTGGATTCATTTCATTCATCTTTTTATTTTATTTGCTTGATTTTACTTCCGGTAATATTGTCTTTTGTTATTCAGTTTGGTTGGTAGGTAACTTATAAACAACTGTCTGTCAAAAGTATACATTGAACAAGTACAGTTCATTGATAAACCTTAATGCGTTTTGAATTTTAACTTCAGTGTGTTACTTTTTCTAGCATTCCTGCGTTGTTTCACAAAAATTATTACCCATTGATAAGTGTAAGCATAAATTGCGTTAAAAACATGAATGAACAAAATAGACATCGTCATTTGTACCCTGACAAAACGAATAAGGAAGTTGGAATGCTGGAAGTTGGAGTAAGACAAGTTGACGTACCCGAGAGGCTAGGTACAACACAGAGCATAATTAGCCGACTATGGCGATGTGATAGACATACAGGTAATCCCAGGGAATAACATCTTAAAAGAAGACAAGTCACCACTTCTATTCAGGACCGGTACATCACTCTTCAGGCTCGGCAATAGAGTTCACTATCTGCTACTGTGTTAAAATCGCGTCTCCAGGCGGTGTATAAATTGGACATTCCACAGCCAAATCATCAGGCTTCACTCTTCAGTCCAGACGCCCCCTGGGGTTTCTCTATTATCCAGGGGAAATAGAAGACATTGCGGAAACTGGGCCCGAGAACACTTAAACTGGACTTCAGAGTAATGGTCGACTATACTTTTTTCTGACGAGTCGGGATTCGGATTAAGACCAGATACTCGCAGCGTCTGGCTTCAGCCTAGTAATGAAGCAAGGCTTCAGAATGCATAAGAAGTGCACAGCTACCGAGGTGTAATGATTTGGGCGGGAATTATGCTGAATAGGAAA
This sequence comes from Abscondita cerata, assembly GCA_030710515.1. Taxonomy (NCBI): domain Eukaryota; kingdom Metazoa; phylum Arthropoda; class Insecta; order Coleoptera; family Lampyridae; genus Abscondita; species Abscondita cerata. The sequence goes on from JALBCR010000599.1 coordinate 15,845, forward strand.
ACTGATCACGTTTTTCTAGATCAAGTTTTCAATGCTGAGCAATATATCTAGAATAACCTTTGACCTGTTGTTTAACCACTTGCAGAAGCGTTGGGCCGTAATTTAACCCTTATGCTTTGATAGGTGCCAACGTCTACACGTGGCGAGAGTTGTTAATGATTGTCTAAATGAAGCAAGCAAGCAAATGAGCATGCATGGTATATGCTTCAGAGAAGATGTCTGCAACATATGGACGCTATACAAAATCGACGGCAGCTGCAAGAACTTCTTTTACAACAGTGGTATCTTCCACAAGAACAGTTGGTTAATCTTATTCTGTCTATGCCAAGAAGACGTAGGGTGGTTTTAAACGTTTTATTAAATTTCTAATTTTTTTGGTCTAGTGTACGGTGAATGAAACCATGGCTACGAAAAAATAAAGTTGAATTAACAATCGACTTCATTTCTTTCATTGTTAATTCTGGCAGAATCTATTTGAATGACAAAGTAGTATCAGTTTAGCAACGTTTTTCAGTAAGTCATACATTTACAATGGAGCAAGTAATGTTTTCAAATGAAGAGAAATTTGATATGGTGTCCTGTTACATTACATGCCGGAGAAATTCTGTAGAAGCCGAGTATCTGACCAAGTGCCCGGAACGGAGGCAACCAGGAAAGTTCATATTTAAGCGCAGCAACATTTTCTATTTGCCGCAATTATTTCAACGCACATCAAAAAGATTTGAAATTTACGTGTTCCATTGTAAAGTATGGCCTATACTGAAAGACATTGCTAAACTGATACTACTATGTCAATCGAATCGATTCTATCAGAACTAACAATAAACTTCATATTTTCGCTGCCATGATTTCATTCAGCGCACACTAGACCAAAAAGGTTAGAAATTTACTAAAACCTTATTTTTTTTTATAAAATCACGAATAACCATAGTGTGTAGTACATCGTTGAATTCGTAATGAAAAATGCTTTCTTATACGGAGTGTACTATTTTTGAGTGCTAAAGGAAAAAATAAAGTTGATGATGATTTCTTCGAAACGAAACGTTATAGTAAAAATTCGTGAACGCCATCTTGTAGAGCAAAAAGCAATGACAAAGTGCATTCAGTTTTTGGTAACTTTTCGAACTTCAGAATATAATGAAAAACGAAAGGCAACAATTTTGTTTTTTTTCATTATCTCGGAAGTAAGCTCTAAACTCAGCGGTTTGTCAAAGCAATATGTTTGACCCCTCGAGTGGGAAACTTTTTCCAAATTTAACCGACTCTGAGATCCCCATGCTGTTCATCCTTATCTTGGACACACTGTATATACTATCTGCGTGTGACGCATCGTTACACTTCATTGAACAATTCCGAAAATCCTAATGGACCGTTATCATCATAATTCATAAGCTAATTTCTGGTTTTAAAAATTTCCAAATTCTTGCTTTGCCTTATATATACTTGGTTACAGTATTTACAATTTATTTTATATATCCCCGACTTATCACACATTTCTATTGGGTCTTTCGGATTGCCTAATAGATTTTCCAAGTTGTTACTACTAGAAATTATTGTTTTATAATCAAATTTTGAAAATATTTGCTGAAGACCTTTTTGTATGTGGGATAATTTGATAATTTGACATATTTCTTATCTATTTTGCTATTACTAGTTCCTAACGTTGTAATGTTTCTAATGTTTAACCTATGTTTATGTTTTCTAGATTATGTTTGTGACGATTGATTCCTGAAAACCATTGTATGATGCAATCTGCTTAATTGTTTGCAGTTTCAAAAGTTTTGTTTTGACAATGGGAAATGTAATAATCTGTGAATCAAAAAGTTGAAAGATGCAAGTTTATGTTGCATACTATGGTTGGAATCCTTTGTTATAAACCTCATAGTGATAGTGTCTTTTGATAAATATCTATATCTAGTTTGTTGTCATTTCTTGTCACTAAAGTGTCTAAGAAAGGTAACTTAATGTTTGCTTCTGTTTCATAGGTAAACTTGCTCGTCTTAAATTTTGAATTTAAAATTTTTACAAATTGCTGAGGGCTGTAAACTTTAGTGTCGATGACTGCAAAAATTGGTTTAGATATGTAGATGATGCTTTTGCAGTCATCGACACTAAAGTTTACAGCCCTCAGCAATTTTAGAAATTTTAAATTCAAAATTTGAGACGATCAAGTTTACCTATGAAACAGAAGTTAACCTTAAGTTACCTTTCTTAGACACTTTAGTGACAAGAAATGGCAACAAACTAGATATAGATATTTATCGTAAAGACACTAACACTATGAGGTTTATAACAAATGATTCCAACTACAGTATGCAACATAAACTTGCATCTTTCAACTTTTTGATTCACAGATTATTACATTTCCCATTGTCAAAACAAAACTTTGATAAAGAACTGCGAAATATTAAGCAGATTGCATCATACAATGGTTTTCAAGAATCAATTGTCACAAACATAATTAGAAAACATAAACATAAGTTAAACATTAGAAACATTAAAACGTTAGGAACTAGTAATAGAAAATAGATAATAAATATGTCAAATTACCGAATTATCCCACATTCACAAAAGGTCTTCAAAAAATATTTTCAAAATTTGATTATAAAACAATATTTCTAGTAGTAACAACTTGAAAATCTTTTAGGCAATCCGAAAGACCCAATAGAAATGTGTGATAAATCTGGAATATATAAAATAAATTGTAAAGACTGTAACCAAGTATATATAGGGAACCAAGAAACCTATTAAAACTCGTTTTAAAGAGCACTTAGCTCATGACAAATATCATCGCACAGATAGGTCCAGTGTTGCCATGCATATGCTTGAAAATGGCCATAGAGTAGGTGACATTAAATTAATTAAGAGGGTAGATAATAAAAACGAAAACGAAATTTCTAAAAACAGAAATTTGCTCATAAATTATGATGATAACGGTCCATTAGAATTTTCGGAATTATTCAAGCTTATATAAGAATCGATGAAGTGTAATGTTGCGTGACGGGCAGATAGTATATATAAGCTTCCTATTGTTTTTATTTTTAGTATCGGTTCGCTGATGATGATAGCTTACCTTGAAACACGTGCCCGAGTAAAGTTTTTTGGTGCAATTTTTGGTGTTTTCTCGTTTGTTAAATAGACGCTGCAGTTTAGTGTGTGTAAATAAAAACCTGGAAACACCATATGAACTTTTACACAACTCTGATATTGTTGTATTTTTAAATTATAATTGATTAAAATCAAGAATTGGTTTTTCTTATTAATTTGTGGTTGAGTTTCTTTTGCTTCGTGTTCATACATTTTTAGAACTTTTATAATTAAAAAACCCATGCTATTGTAGCATACGAACTAATGTTCCCAAAAATCAAACAAATAGTCAAAACATAAATATCTCTAAAACAGTTGAAAATTGGACACCTGTTTATAAGACCTTTTTGTTGAAAATGAGCTATATAATAATCTCATCCAGTATCTTCCCTCTTGTTATAGAACTCCCTGTATAGTAGAAGAAGAAATGAAACTAGACTAAATACGGATAGAAACAGAAAGAGAGCGTTGTGTGAAAGAGAAAAATATAAACATTAGAAGTTTATTGACTTGCAGTTGAATTTTTGTTCGTTTTACGTATAATCATTTCAGTTGCTATACAGGGTGGTGAACATGGCGGTGTTTGCATTTAGACTGATACTTGAGGATGTGTTCTTAAATATCTCAGAATTCTTATCCTTATTGGCAGTTGTTGGTTTTATTCTCGTTATGAGTCTCGTCACCTTCCCAAGTTTTAGACCGCATTGTTGAAGAATTATCAAAATTGTTTTCAATTTTCGACAATTACCTGTGCCCATATGATTCATAAACGGACTATCAGGCTTATATTTGATTTCCACTTATACGATTAATATATTTGATTTTATAACCCTGACAAATTGTTCATTTTTTTAACAGATAACATTATGCCAGAAACGGTTAGAGATAACTTACATTATCTAAACTCAGAATTCTTAGGAAAATTCACCTACTCGTAAAAAGATGACGGTTCTTTATGTATAATCAGAAACTGGGTTCCAAGTTTTGGCACACTATCTATAGCTGGAAAGCTGAAAATATTTTAAACCAAACGAAAGTAATCAATTATTTAACTTTGATAAAAACGAGAGTTGTCTATACAGACTGAGAGCTCATATCCCACAAAAAACTGACCATGTAGATAATAAAAAATACAATCGAATAAAAACAAATGGTTTATATCAGTGTAACATAGTTGTCAGTTACTAAATAAAAAATTTGAAATTTTGAAATTTCTCTAAATCTTTATACTCGATCGGTATATCAAGAAGAATTTGAATGGCGACAAATATTCTAGATTTTTTTTAACGTCACCAATACATTTTTTGTTTGTTTTTTTATTGCAATTTCTGCTTTTTTTTTCTTTGGGGTACTTTTGCTACGTTATTTTATTTATTTCGGCAATTTTTGGTTTATATTTAGGCTATCGTTAAGAATACATAATAACACTGCAATCTGGTATCTAAGAAGCTGAAATTCAAATGTAACTGTTTCAAAATCTTATTACATCAATTTGTTTTATTTAATGATATACATGGTGTTCGGTGTTCAAGAATACACCAACTTGCTTAACTTAAATTGAACATACTAAAATTGTTAATGTGCCATGCTTTTTTCGATCACCTTGTATATCTACTCCAAAGTAGCCGTGTTGACGTACGTAGTACATACACCATCTTCAATAATGTGGACCACGACCACCGTGTATATTCAGTTGATATTGTAATTAAAATAAATTAAATTACTATGGTGGGTGTAGATTTTTGGTGGTTACATGAATCTCACACCAATCAATGATTATTCATGGTTTCGCCAACCTATATAACTGTATAAGTTTATACTAATCGTTTGCGACATCTTATAGGTACGTATAAATAAACACGAATACCTAAATTGGGTTAAAGGAGAAGTAGACCAAACGAAGTGGTTTGTTTAAGTTGTTAGCCGAACGTGATGATCAAATCCGAATTGGTTATGGGCAATGAATTTTTAATTTATTTCACAGATACAGGTATATGAGGTCGTGTCAAATACTTATGCAGAAGAAAAAAAGTGAGATATAAATCAGTGCGCATCACACCAGAGGTGCCGGTCAGCTACATGGCGCCTTTAGGAATTTGGTTCGATTTCATCCATGATCAATTGCAACAAGGCCACCAAACGTACTTCTTTTTTTTTCAACGTTGTTCCTTACGGGGGGTGTTTAAAAAATTGTTATCTCAATAGACACCAATAAAAATTGGAAAAATTCCTACGTTATCTCCGACATCGTTTACGGTTGGTGGCCAAACTGTCCTAATTAGATTAAGATTGTCAGTGTTCGGAAAAAATATATTGACTGAGATAAGGCTAAAGAATTAAGTTGTCGCTAACTAAGTATCGTGATTTATGCGTAGAACACCGTCGTGTTGAACTATGATTTTTTAACATTCGAAAAAATATGGTGTTAGAGAACGAATTAAGAGGCCGATTTTTTTTTTGGTTTGGGCTTGGTTAAAGAACACACATGGTCGCCCACGATTGTTACTGACTAAATGATTATTTTATATATTCATTGTCTGCACTCCGCGCCCCGACTGACTCATGTGGAGTTGGCCGTGAGAACCCGTGGACACCGTTTCACTTTATTTATTTTTTGTTTAGATTTAGTTTAAATGTGTTTGTGGTAGGTAAATGTTTGAGATAGGGTGGGAATTTAGTAGTTTAGTGTCACTTTGACAATGAAAAATGCTGTGACGATTAATTTAGGTAGCGCTCGATACGACGGTTTATAAAACTAATATGACTTATCTTTGTTTTGATGGCTCGGTCACGTGATGGTGTCATATCAGACTTGTGTTATTTAAAATCTACCGTCGAAGTTGGCGTTGATTGACAGCCAAAATCTGTCATTTAAATTTAATTGTGGTAAAGTGGTGTTTCACAATTACCAAATGTCAACGCCAACTTCGACGGTACTAATAAATTCTTCGGTGACTTTCGAACGTCAAAATAAGGAATTTTTGTAAATAAAACGACCGTAACTAATTTGGACATAGCCGTGCGAAAAAAAGAATCGTAAAGCAATTTGTCAGGTGCAACAATTAATACGTTTAACCGTCGGTAATCCTGTCAGCGTCAGAAAGCTGGTGAGAAAATCCCTATTTCACCGACACAATCATTTCTTAATCCCCAAATTCGATGCTTACGCACACAGGTGCACACCGTATGTAGGGTACCCTTAAAAGTGGTTACAGGTAAAACGTTTCTTCTATTGTCACTTTTCAACTTTTCGGCAAAGAAAAAGGAAATAATCTCGAATTAGTATTCTGAACGTTATTTTGAACTTTGGGGTTGTTTATCTTCTGCACCCTTTTATGAAAGGTGGCAATAAAATGCAAAAATATTTATTTTAAAATCACGTTTTGCCAATTTATGGTTTCCTTTTTGGAATTTCCGTGCGAAACTAATCAGTAGGCCATGTATCGAGCGTCAATTGTCTCTTCTTCGTGAATGAAGTTAAGAGTAACCGTGAATGAGTAAAAATTCATGAATGACACTATTGCAAACAATACGAATGTGGGCGAGAAACAATGCCATGTCCGACACCGGAAATCAACAACGAGCTGAATGGACCTCTTCCGCTCGTACTATAGTGAATGAACAGCACACTTTGATATATGTTAATTGAGCTGTTTTGTTTTCTGTACGCATCCTATCGTCAATTATTCACTTATCTAGTAGAATCTTAATTTTTTCGATGACAACATATTTGCTTGATTAGGATGACAAAGAGGGCCGATTGAAACGGAACGCGGGCGCCCTCGAATGATAAGCGCCATCGATGTTTGATAATGTTTGTTAAGAGTCGAGAGCGCTATTATAAGCTTTCAATATGAAGATCAATATTGACACGTCAAATATTTGATGTTTGGTTTTTACCTTTAAACACATAACGTGATTAAGAATTGCTTTAGGTGTGATTTCGCGTACAGGGTGTTGGAATTTTGTTGATTTAAGAAATTTGTTATATTATTTTTATCTTTGTTAAATGTTTAATGCAATTAATCGCACTGTACTTACTTTTTCTCTTTTATTTTTATTAAGTAAATTGCCCAAAAGTTGACACAGACTTTCAAATAAAAAGATCAGCCAATTGTCATGAACACATAGGAAGTATTTACAAAATTTACCAACGTTTAGACAACCGCCTAGGCGCCTAATATTATTGTTACACCAATTACGTTAAATGCGGATCTCATAAGTTGTTTTGTATTCTTAATTCGTAAAATTGGACATAGTTCTCTCCAAAATGATGATTTCATAGTCCAGTTTTTGCTCAGAAGATTTGGGGACTGGAAAAATTGTTTCACCATTTCGTTGTGGATGAAAGTATACAATTACCCTTTAAATTTCTCTGGCAAATGATTTTTTTGTTGATTTTATGATATTTTTGTTATCATTATTTTTGGCAAACTGATAAATAAAAGTGTAAACATATTTTTTAACTCGTCAAAATCTTTAAATTTATTAACTACTTCAAAAAATTTTTTGAGAAATTAACTTTTCCATAACAAACTTTTTTAAAAATTCTTGAAAGAACGAAAGAAAATCAAATTAGTGTATAAAATTGATAGTAAGAAGTGTAACGGTTGTTGTATAGGGCAAACAAAACAAAAGCTTAAAAATAGAGCTAACAACCGCAAATGCGATGATGTGATAATTTTTCTCTAGTTCATATTCGCTATATTTTGCATTTTGCTCTTCTGTGTTCTTCTTTACTTTCGACGTTGCTATTAACTTGGATACACATATTTGCTTTTATGTTTTTATTTCTAGACGATTCTAACTTTGATTTTCTTTGGTTCTCATTTATTTTCTTGATTCTTTTTATTACATAATTTCTGTCTTGTTTTCATCCATTTTTCGTTTGTTTCTTTTCGCATATCCGTTAGCATTTTCATAAGCTCGGTCATTCTTCCTTTTCTTTATTTTATGGCTTTCTATGTCACGTTGATGTGCCCCAAAATTTTATAATCTGTTATTTTTTCTTTTATAACTTTATTTTTAAATTATCCTTTTATTAAAATAACATTTTACAAAAAAATGATTTTTTTATTATATATTATGTCTCTGACTGCTTTTATTCTGGACCATAAATCTAAACCTATTAGCCTATCTCCTAATAATGTCTTACCTATAAGGTAGACCACAATCTGTAAAGGTCAGTGGAAACATATCCTGTTTGTTACAAACTGGCGTTCCTCAGGGTTCTATGTTGCATCCACTACTATTTAAAATATACATTAATGACTATTCCTATTTTTCAATATAGTCAAAGTCAACATACAATTTATAGGATCACAAAAGTTAACACTAGATCAACTCAAAGAATAAGCTAATACTACACTCAGAATATGTGCTCTCAATAACACTAAAGAATAACTACAGTTTTCAGAAATTCTTGGAATATTTTAGAAATTACAATATTCTAAAATTGTAGATAAACAATTCTAGAAATTTCCAAAACGTTTCAGAATACTCCACTTTGTAGAAATTTTTCAAGATCAAATTTTTCTACTTTTCATATTAACAAAAGAGAAAAACTATCTTAATTTGTACATTACACTTGTAGAACAAAGATAGTAAAAATTTCTTCGAGAATAAATTTTCGTGATTTTTAAGCAGTAATGTACATTTAAACCACAGAGCTTCATGTTTCTTCCTCTAGGGAAAAATAAAAAAGATGAAAGGAGTACAGTGGACAATATCTTTGTACTAAATACACGTTCACCCAGCAATCAAAAAAAAACAAACAAAAAAAAACACCGGAAAATTCCAAATTTTATAACTATATTCTGATATCACAAAATTACAGGTTTACGTTAATTAAGAATTTTGTGATTTCAGAGGACGACTACTATAGAAATAAATTTAGGCTGTTTTACTCATGATTTTTTGTTATACTCTCACTTCAACTTGTGTAATTGAATTGTCAATCAGTTGTCAATTTCGACACCTTTAATTACAATTTTCTGCAAATTACGAGCTAAAAAAAATTTTTGTCCCAATTGGACGAGAAGCTTTGAAACTGCCGGAATCCACAAAATGACCAAGAAGTCTTCACCTTCGGGGACAATTGTAATACTCGGATTCATTACTCATACGCCAAATAGTTCAGTCTTGAGACATCCAACGACCAATTGTTTTGCAGAGCAGAACAGAACTCTTCTGAAAATAAGTCGTTCATAGATACGATTGGAGACTTAAAGCAAAAATATACGAGTTCTCAACAGGATTCCAAAAGGAGGTAGAACAATTGCAGCAAACAAATTAACTTTGTGTTCATAGAGAATATAAATGACGTAACCTCATGAGAAGACATGATGACATTCGCATTCACAGCATTACGGATACCCCTAACGAAAAAGATGGAGGATGCAAATCTTTCATAGAAAGTAACGGGAAACGGCTACGCTCACTGCAACTTGGCTTTGGGACAAGAGGAGAGGATGTGATGCCGCTGTGCATACAGTCAAGACATTTTGGAACAAAAATGCAGACAGCCAAAAGTACTTCTGAAAATAGACTTCCATAACACTTTTCTAGAATAGGCTATCAGCAATGAAATCCGGCCGGCCAAATGTTGTTCTCTCTTGACATTCAATCTCGGATAGAAGATGTAACTTGTAAGCATAACTTATGGTATTTAGGCGATGGTTTACTAGCTGGAATCCTCAAGTCACTACTTGAAAATTACAATAAAATCTGTAGAAAAAGAACAATTTTTCCTGATAGAACCTTTATTTTTGTATAAGGTACACAGTCAGGTTACCTACTACATTGTTAAGAATTACCTGGCTGTGTCTAAATTGATCTATCTCCTACGGTTAACGCTCACATGGAGTTGTTCAGATATCTTGTTAAGAATCGATCAAGATATCAAACAAACATTTGAATCCATAGCTAAATCCTGCTTTAATGATCAGCAATCCTTGAGGAATTGGAATTAGAAAGTGGCAGACTTATCAATTTCCGCTTTTCTCGCTTCTCTTAACAGCGTGGCTCATCAAGTGAACCCGATTTATCTCTACTGTTTTCACAAGGACGTGATTAATAGATAGGAATCGAAAATTTAACATTTTCCCCAAAATCCACTGATTAAAAAAATTTTATCAATTGTGAACTCTCTTATTCGCTCATCACATCAGAAGCAAGCTTTATTTATCGCTTTTTAAAGGAAAGAAAGCAATGCCTGGTTAACTTTCGTCCTCGATCGCTCAATCATGACGCTTTCGGAAGATGTCACTTTCCGAATCTCAATCTCACTACCACGTGGTTTATTTGATTGTAGTTTCCACAATGCATTTGTGGAAAGCTAGTAGACAAAATGGACGTCACGGCGTATGTTACAAAATAGTTTTGGTCGCACACACGGACACGCTCTCTTAAATGACATTATCAAACGTGGCCTCGTCTTTTTCAAATCCATCCCCACTGGAGACCGGAGGACTTATAAGAGATAATGGAAAACGCCCGACGACATGACTTTGGTACCGTGGTCCCGAGTTCATACTTTAATTAGAAACATCAGCTAAATTTACTGGACTGCTGCAGCGAAGAAACATAAATCCAAAAATGTTGATTCATTCATTCATCAAAACTTTCATTTCATCCCCTTGCTAATGCAACTCTGGGACCCTGGGGAGAAGACGCCCTGATATTCGGTATCAACACTTTATTCCGCGCGAACTTTCCTCCCGCGCACTTTCCGCCCTGCGTACTTTTATCCCAATGTACTTTCCCCGAAATACTTTCTTTCCCGGGTACTTTCCTCCCCGCGTACTTTTCTCCCGCGTACTTTCCTCCACGAAATAAACGCACAAAAATAAAATTTGCGTGTTATCTGTATTAAGAGGGATTATTTGTTTTGTTTTTCAAAACAAACTTTTTTTCACGTAAATTTGTTTTAATTAATTTAAATTGTTTTCATGTGATCGGGGTAAACAGTGTTGGCTGGTAGGTTACAGTTATTACAATTTCTTTCTTTAAAAAAAATACATTCATAGTAACAATTTCAAAAACAATTTTTTTTACGTAATATACAGGGTGTTTCATTAAAAATTACTAAGTTGTAACTACCTTTGAGTAGAGGCGGCAACACCGCCAAAATGAAAATATTTTAGAAATATAGATTGTGTCTATTTATGGGAGTAGCCAAATTTTCAAATTACTGCTATGCCCTGTTTCCATAAACGTCTAACCTACCATATCGACTATCAATGACCCTGTATATATACATGGTGCTTCATAAACAATAGGAAATCCGGAAACTGGAGATAGTACATGTCAAATAGTGCCCATTGGCGCAAACATGCCTTATTCGATAGTTGATATTTCAGAAATTCAGGGTGTTAAAAGTCGTTATTTTAATTAGTTTTTCTGCCATTATTCTGAAAATATATGGGTTAGAATCTTAAAATTAGGTGACCTTATGTTTTTTAGGATTGACGAATAAGATACGTAAGTTTCCTATAGAGTGCGCTACTTACCACCAATAATATGAATTTAACCAACATTTTTTTTTTCAAAATTTTACAACAGATAATTACCGCTGCAAGTTACCCGACACAAATATTTTGTCATTTGACAGCACAAGTCTCCTACCCAATAAACATTTAGCATCGAAAAACCGTTTATATAGTTTTCATTTGCTGTAGTATCTAAAATTTGTATCAAAATATGTTTAACAGTTATCTAAATAAAGACGCTATTAATGCACAACGATCACGACGAATAAATGTCACTAATTCGGCATCGAAAAGAATCGCAAAATATCATTTATACATCGTCAAATTTAAGACGATTGAATGGCATCAATTTGGCATCGAAAACTTATACGCAGGTCGGATCATACTTTTGTTGGTGCTACTTCAGCATCGATATAGTATCGCTAAATAGGGCCCGCACAAACGTCAAATTCAAGATGAATACATTTCATCGATTCAGCATCGCAAATTTAGACACAGTGTAGGTACACATTAGTTGATACTACTTCAGCATCAATGTAGTATCGCAAAATTACAACACTTTATCGAAAGCCGATCGACTCTGTTATTTCGTTTTTTTTTAGAAAAGTACGCATTTTATATATTTAATTAAACAGCAGTGGATTATCCTTCAAAAATATTGATTTTCTGTACCTAAATATAAATTTTCTGCCAAAAGTACTATCATGTTTTATAGTTATTACGAAACCTGTAAATGCTTTTATCTTCATAATTTTAATCTTTTTTTTTGTGATAGAAATTTTCTATGTACCTAATACTTATAATATCCACATTTAAACTATTTGAACAAAAATGTCCATAAATCATGCATACATCGAATTTATGAAACAAAGTAAAACAATGAGTGGAGTTTTAAAAAATTAGAAAGTTTGTAGGATAAGAACGCGATTATCGCTCTAATTGTTTACAGTTTATGTTCAGTTTTGTACTATTTTTGCTTGAAACACCCAATTCAATAGGTCGTATTTTGTATTGTGATAAAACTGTTTTGAGTAAAGATCGAGAAATAATCCTTTATCCATTGTTTTCATAAGCTTTATTATATGTACCTTCAATTTGAAAAACGTAGTTATTAAAATAAATGCGGGAAAAATATGAAAAACTATAGATACGTTTACAGATACCGTTTAATAAATTTTAATTTTAATTGCATATTGTATAACGGTTGAAACAAAGTTACAGTGTTGTGAGAATCAGAATAAAAATTCATTACGTGGTGACCGCTGTCAATGTGGTCATGTATCTGTTTTCTTTCTAACAAAATTAAAGAACAACAGTAATGAAAAACATAACCAACATAAAAAATTGATTAGGTTATTTGGCAACGTTTTGTGCCTTAAGGCAATGGCTTTGCCCGAATGCGTCTGCGCCAATTTAAGCGTGTACGCGACCAGGTTATGCGTACGACGTTATTGATTATTTTTCTGCAGTGCAGTGCATAGATTAGTCGCAATAAGTTCTTGTTTTTACCAGGTAAATAAAATACGTATTTAAAATGAAAAGTTTTGTACCGTTGTCTTTACCTCTGACAACTCCGTCACAGCAGTACCATCTTTGTGGTTGACGCACGATAAAAAACATTGTTATTGGCCAATTAAAAAACCAAAAGCTTTTAAAAGCTGATACAAAATTCTGAATCAGTTCCTGATGTGAATGAATGGAAGCTTTGGGAGGCAAATTTAATTAAAGAATATGGTAAGTTTATAGTTCTTAATGCATTTTCCTTTTGATACTTATGTTGTTTGAAGATACTTACGAACGAGCCTTAAAAAAATCTGAAAGCTACCGCATGCAATCGGATGCAGAGACTTCAGACCAAGCCTCCCAGCGACAAAAACAAATTCCACATATAATTCAACTTTTGGATCCTCCACTTAATAGCATTTATAACATCCCTACAATAGATTTGCAATCTGAAGATAGAACAAATCCTGCAGTGTTACAAGACGCAGTAATCACTCTTGATAACGTAGAATTTCATGATCACAATCTCGCCGGTTTGTTTTTTTATTACGATTCAAATTTAATATTTGTAACATTTTTTTTATAGGACCATCCAATCTTTCGCCAAAATCACCAATTAACTGTGAACTAGGTACGTATTTTTTATTATGTATAAACATGAAATTATTTGTAGATGTTTCAGTAGACTTGAATACAAATCTTAGGTTGGCAACATTAGAAGATGTTAATACCTTGCGACAAGAATTTAGAGGTATTGTCTTAATTAGTTTTCATAAATTTCTGGTGTTATATCTTATGGGTTTTGAAAATAGTACATACAAAAAATGTATTCATTTTGATTTTATTTTAAAGTCATTTTTTAATAAAATTGTTTGTGCTACTTTCTATAAATCTGCTCTTAATATCAATTTTTTATATTGAGTTTTTATACTAGAATACCAAGACGTCTGTTTAAGAAAACTGATCGAACTAAAAGAAGATATAAATGATCTTCGACAATTGCTGTCGGCAGTACTTTCTTCGCAGGCAAAACCACAATCAGAGACAAAACAAATATTTCAGTTGCTGCCAGTCAAACATTTAGACGGTTTCAAAAATTAGAAGAAGAGCTAGAAAACAATTCTTCATATGTTGACTTGGTAAGACAAAAAAGTTGAACAATTTGTAATGCACTTACATAAATAATGTTTAGGTGGGATTATTTACACGACTTGGTGGCTCCACATCAACTCAACATGTATATAATATATTGAAAACCGTTTTTTCCAAAGAGCTTTCACGAGAAGTGAGATTTACAGACACCTCAGGAAAAGTCGCGATTAAAGATTCGATTATAGTGAAGGCTATTAAAGGTAAATGCCCTTTCTGTTTTTATAGTGTTATTAATTCAAAAAGAAATAATTAATTTTTACTTTTGTTTTCAGAAGCGGTTCATCAGAGTAACCACCTCGATAAAAACCTAACCGAACCAAAGTTAAATTCGGACATAGCAAAGTGGTTGCGAAATCAAGGATACGTAAATTCCAATAATGAAGGTCATCCCCGAGCGAACGGCAAGAAGCACACGAAGTCGACGAATCCGTCAACAACTAGATGCAGCTCGGATTCGAATTAGGGAAATTGTCAACCCCAGCAGCATAGAAGTTCACCACACGCAGCAGTTGACAGTAATTATAGTAGTAGTAGTTGTAGTAGTAATTGTAGTATTAGGGAATTAAATAACGATGTGACTATTGAAAATGAATTAAACGAATGTTCAGTTAATGAGAGAGTTACTAAATTGCAGCAATTAAGAAATGGGCAGTAGAAAATAACGTCACTCATAAAACGATAGGTAGTTTACTAAACTTACTACAAATATGGTTACCAAATGATAATTTTCCTAAAGACCCTAGGACTGTTTTATGCACTCCTAAAGATACAATTTTGAGTAACATATCGGGTGGTTCATTATATCATTTTGGAATTGAAAAAATATACGTAGCGTTTTAGGAAATGAAATTGCTCTTCCAGTCCCGCCTAACTTAGAACATTTAAGAAATCTTGAAAATCTGATAACTGTTACAATAGGTGTAGATGGACTTCCGATTAGTAGAAGTTCAAATTCACAGTTTTGGCCAATTTTAGGTTATGTTGACGGATGTCAAGAAAACGTTTTTGTTATAAGTTTGTTTTTTGGTGAATCTAAACCTCAAATCGTGAATGAGTTTTTCTTTCCATTTATATCTGAAATGAAGGTTTTGGAAGAAAATGGAATGATAATTAATGAAATTAAATATAATGTCAGAATTCGTTGTGTAGTAGCTGATGCACCAGCTCGTAGTTTTATTAAATGTTGCAAAACCCATAACTCATATTACGGATGTGAAAGATGTTATAAAAAAGGTAAATGGAGAAATCGTATAACTTATGCAGGTGATACTAAGGCAGAACTGTACACGGATGACTCTTTTTTAAAACAAACTTATACAAATCATCACAACGGTGTAAGTCCTTTGACAGAATTAAAAATAGGTATGATTTCTCAAATTCCAATAGATTATATGCACTTGTGCTGCTTAGGTGTAATGCGAAGGTTGCTTGTGATGTGGTCAGAAGGTCCACTGTTGTATAAACTTGCCCGAAAATAATAAAAAAATGTCAAGACGCCTTTTGAATATTTCTAGTTTTATACCTTCTAATTTTAACAGAAAATCCCGTGGACTTAAAGAATTAAAACACTGGAAAGCGACAGAATTTCGTTTATTTTTGTTGTATGTTGGGCCTGTCGTATTACATGGAATGATAAGTCAGCAAAAATTTCAACATTTTATGCAATTTCATACTGCAATATATTTATTAATTTCTGATGGAGCAAGCCAGATACAGTGGGTAGATTATGCCGGCTCTTTACTGTCTCAATTTGTACATAGTTTTAGTAGTTTGTATTCTAAGGATTGTTGTGTATATAATGTTCATATGTTATCTCACTTAGCTTTAGATTGTATTAATTTAGGGAAACTTGATAATTTTAGTGCTTTTCCGTTCGAAAACTATATGAAAAAACTAAAATCTATGATTCGTTCACAAAAACACCAACTAGTTCAAGTTGTAAATAGAATTAGAGAGAGAAATTTGTTCCCTTTATAGTACTAATAGTATTATTTTAACTAATGTGTTAAGTATATCAAATAACATTAAAGATAATTGTTATCTAACAAGTCAATCAAAGGTTTGTATTCTAGTTAGCGTCTGCCAAATTACTGAAACTTGTAAAATCAATTATTTTGAATATCAAACGACTGTTGAATGGTACCCATTAACTAGTAGTACATTAGGAATTTATTTTGTAAAGGATCAAACACAGAACAATGTAATAGTACATAAGAGTACATTATATAAGAAATGTATTTTACTACCTTATAAGGATAAATACTTCGTTGTACCCTTATGTAATTATAAATTATAATAAATATTATTTAAAAAATCCCATACATGTTGTTTTCCTCGATACCATTAAGTCACGAAAGCGATGCTTCCGTTCCAATATAGCTATGACGTTAAATCAACGTCGTTTAGACGCTTCTGAGTTGCATAAATAATATCAATTTTTAGACGTTACTTCGATGCTACTACGATGTTTCTATTACATTATGAATGAGATGCTAAATCGATGATGTTTAGACGCTCTACTATGGTGCATAAACCGTATAATTTTTTAGACGTCATTTCGGTGTGTTAGACATGGCATCAGAAAGGTATCAGAAAGTGTTCCATTTCTGCACAATTTCGACGGTCATTATACTACATCGATTCGATGTTTTTCGATTCCAAAATGTTTATTGGGTACTTACTTGTTTCTATCGAGGAAAAGATGATATTTTTATGAGATTAAGGTCTGGTCTTTTCAACTCCAGTTAATTTTATCTATCCGTTAATCACCTTGGAAACGCGACTATCAATGATTTGATTGGCTCAAAACTGTGTTTCCATAGTAGTTAACCGACTGATAAAGTTAACTGGAGGTGAAAAATTCATACTATAGAGTACTAGTGCAAATTGATGTGTGTCGCTTTTTTTCAGTAATACGGTCTTATTGGATGATCTTATCTTTTTGTTTCGTTTTGGCCAATGAAGTTGTTCTGTTTCTTTAATTGATTTTATACAGCTGGTGTTTAATGTCTCTATATCTTTTGCGTTCTTTGTATTTTTCTCGAGGTTGGTATCTATATTTAAATTGTTTGATATCCACAGGTGTTTCCACTTATTGGTGGGGTCTTAAGCGTTAGTCTTGACCTCTAGTTTTTAAGGTTTATTTTTACACTTGTTGTTGAATGAAGTTGCTAATGTGGACTGTAATATAATATATAATTGCACTTTTTACTTTTACTATTTTATTTGTATTTGAACTTGACAGTCAAATGACAACTCGACAATAACTTTCTTTTTCATTCCCCCAACATTTGAAGTTTGTTTTTCCCCACTTATTTAGTTAAAACTCTCCCCCAACCCTTATACTAATTTTACCTAAACACTTGCTCTAACGAGTTTGTGGTAACTACATCTTCATATGGAATTTAATATTGAGACGTCTTTGATGATGTTTTTCTTGTCGGTAATTGTAAAATCAATTTTGTTTCTCATCCTCTCATCGGGACTGGCTCTTCTCCATTGTCGTTGAACATTTTCTTTTTAGGTCTGGCATCTTTCGTTTCTGTCATGAGGTTTTGTTTCAGCACGTTTTATGCTTATTATCAGGTTATTGCCAATGTCTCTTGAAGAACAGCTGTTATGTCTAAATACTAAATACTTCAACTTTCTTTTCTTCATGTGTTGTTGTAGGGCTATAGATCAACAATATTTATATCGTATCTGCAATCCAGTCTCAACACAGTAAATGCGACTCGAGTTCTTTACACTTAGGATTTTCTTATAATGCGTTTTATATTAAGCCTTCGCCGCTCTGAAGTTTGTTAATGTTTTCTGCAGTGTAGAAGACATGATCTTATTTCAGAGTGTCCATTCTTCTATTTTTCTTTGTCGTACTTCGGCTAGTTCATGTATGTCCAAAAATAGCATACAAAAAAATGTTGAAAAATATTAACCTGTTCAAAAAACTATATTGACATTAGGTATACAGGGCAAATTACGCAAGTTATGTAAAAAAACCTGGTGTGAGTATCATTTCCAAAAAAATTAAATGCAGCGATTTCAGAATGAACTTCTCATTACGTTTTCAATAGATTCAATTATTATTAAGTATACCAATAGTATATTGGGACTCGCATAACAATGACCTATGCAATGCAAACTGAAAATTATTTGCACGTTATCTCGATTAACCTCGGCATTAATTATTATTTAAACGGGTTTTTATTTTTTTTAAGTAATATAATACGGTACCGTACACTAAAATACGATTATTCAGCAATTTATAAAGATAAATAGATATTTTCTTTCTCATTTCAAAACCAATTCTATTTGATTTATACAAAGAACTATTCTGTAAAGATATTTAACTAAATGATAATGAGGACGTTACTAACATTATTTTATGTTGAAAATATTATCTCAAAAGTATACAGAAGATTAATATGTTACGAATTTTTAACGTTAATTGAATGCGTTATTGTAAAAAACACTTTTTCCACTTTGCGTTTAGAATATCCCTATCCTAATCCTGGTATCGAAATATCTTCATTTGAGTGTTAGTAAAATATAATAAGTATAATTTAGTGTATGGATGTTGGTCAACTGTCGAACTTACGGTAACGTCAAAATAAAGAAAACATAGCCTTCTCTGCAGCCAAAGTAATAAATATTTTATAATTATCATATCATATCACCAACTAGACAAAACCAGCATGCTACGCATGCGTTAAAGTCCTAAAAAATGAATTAGCTTCTAAAGAGCAGACAATCATGAACAATAATTGACTTCAGCACTTACATTAACATTCATCAGTTGAGTAATCAATATGAATGCAGAGTACATGGAATTCGTAAAATGAATCGAGTATTCAGTATGCGCTCGCACAAGTCATAACATATTAATAGAGATTACTGCAAAATCCTTTAGTTTAAAAAATACTACTTTTGGTTGAGAAATGGAAATAAAACGGCAATGTAACGAGAAAAAATTGTTTAGTATAAAATACTTGCAGGGTTTAATTCCTGAATTCGTTCGGAATTTCAAATTCGTGTTTGGCTAGATACTTTCTTCCATTAGTATTGTCGGTTTTTTAATAGTTTAAAATAGCATAGGTACATGGTTTTTAAATTACGAATATTTCATAAAATGGCTACGGTACAGAGTGGTCTACGAGAAAGTGGATTTCCGTACAAATCGTTCTTAAAATTGTAAATAGTGTAGTTTTAAAGAGTTTCTCCAAAATGTGTGGTTATACATTACAGTACCGGTTAAAACATTAAAATTACACCCTTCCCCAGTATGCCACTGACAGTTGAGGAAAAACTATAGTAACATGCCCCATCTGGACTAGAAGTTTTAAATGTATAGCGTTTTTTGCGCCTCTGCATTTGGACCGTATGTGTTGGCTGTCACTCAGGCGAACTCCAGCGTCCAAAATAGCCTGATCACGAACCGCCACCCGTAGGGCACCATACCACAGCCACGACGAATCCAAACTTAGTCGACAGGTTTCAACAGTTAAAATATCAACCCCGACTTGGTTGCCGACAACGCATACTTCTGACAGTACTTTGAACCTTCTGGGAATAATTTCGACCAGTACTTTCCCCTCCTGTGGTAGTCAATTGGTAACCAAAGGATGTGACGGTGTATCAGCAACAGGTGACCGCTTTCCCAGATCGCAGTAAACTGGGCTTTTAGTTAGAGGCACACCCGACAACACATAGCGCTCACCTAAGATAGATATCTCATAAGATGTGGAGTAAAAAGAGGTGTTAAAATTTTCGATTTGGAAACCGTCGCATAGCTCCCCATCTTATTTCATCAGATGTGAAGTAATATGACGCCACGCTCAATCTATGGTTAACTTAATACCAAGAGGTTAACTTATAAACATCAAAACTGTTGGTGACGTTTGAGAATACAAGTCGTCACTGTAACAGTATAGTATTTCGTTTAGGAGGTACATTCCTAAATAAAGCACCAGTTTATACAGGGTGGCGCAAACTTCTGACATCGGAGGATAACTTAGGTAATAAAAAGATATAACTTTCAAATTTTTTTCAAGTTACTTCATGACAGAGCGTTAAAGTAGGTGTCATTTTTACTAACAATTAGCTATATCTTCTACAATAACCTGTACAATACATTGACATGTTATATTTTTTTATAGCTCTTGATAAGATCTTTTATAACCTTAAACAAAATATAGTGTGTTGTATGTAAAAAAACGTAAATGTATGCTGCAACTACTTTTTGGAACACCCTGTATAATCAAAAATATTTTTAAAATGTAGCATATTTGAAAGTAATATCTTTTTTCTAACGATGTTATCCTCCAATGTTAGAAGTTTGCGCCATTCTGTATATAGGAATGATCTTCGGAGTATTATTAGATAGTGAGAACCAAAAGTCTGTGGCTCCCCTTTTAACCAAAAATGTACAAGAAATTTAACGGAAAAATTTTAAATGCCTTAATTTTTGCACGTAAAATACAATAATTTTTCGGTTTTCATAAAATATTACCGTTTCCCTTAACGCACACATGTCGTTACAGTTAACTGTTGGCATTTTTCTTAGTTTATATTTCTTACGTTTTTCACATATTTTCATTATTTCATTCTTTTTTTTTTTTAATTTTACAAGTAGGTATATGTTTTGAGTTTTGTTTTGTACTATGTTTCCTTTTTTTTGTCCCCATTACTATGGTTGTTCTAGTTTCTCATTTGCTTTTTGAATATTTATTTTTATTTCTTTGAATTCGCAATTTAGGGATGACTGAACAAAAGTTACTTGTTTACAACTTTTACTACAATATTTTCTAAAACATGTATTACAGTTCTGTGGAGCATCGTTTCTGATTACGAGATTTTGTGCAATTTGAATTAGTTTAATTCTATAAATTGATCCACCCAAGTCTTGAATATTTTTGCAACATCAACGATATTCGCGTATTCGAACGACACTTAGCTGTTAACAGGAGGCATATTTTGCAACCCGATATGGTAACTGCGTTCAGGAGGTTTCTGGGGGTGTAAACTAGAGCAGCACGCGTTCGTTCGAGCAGATGGTACCCAACAATATATTAAGGATCAAGTATCATCTGATCATAAACACCTGGAGTTTATTTGCCCACTTTATATTTCTTTTTACGGCGTGCAAGACATATGCCGTAGATATTTTGATACAATGGAATCAATTACGGATGGAGTTTTGAATGTCTCGTATTAGTCACTTTGTATCTGATCAGAATGGAAAATTAAATAATTGCATTATTATTGGCGGTACGTGTCTTTCCTAGGAACTCGCCTCGATTCCCTCCCGAGATTTTATACGAGAAATAATTTGATTCATTGAAATTTCAAACATTTTCTTCGGTTGTTGGTATTTTACGTACCGCGGCACACTTTATAAAATATGTCGCGTGCTTCCAGTTCTTTCTTCGAATTAAGAGTGCTTTGAACGTGGAAACAAAGACTATAGCGTTTGGGGTGTTTTAAGGGCGGAAGTTCCTACCTATGCAAAGGAAATGCGTTATCGAATTTCAGTGCACATTGTATAATAATAATATATAGAAATCGCAGCCGTTCGATTATTGTTTTTTAGAAGTATGCGTACTTAAATAATCAAAGTAGACCTGGCGTGGTCTCGTATTAGATCATTATATTCAAATTGCTAATTACAGTTTTAAGGTGCTCCGCCTATCAAAATACCTTTTCGTAAGATTTAAAAGCACACCGAATTGTTATTTATTAACGTAGTTAACCCCGTTTACCCTTCAGATAATGGCGGCTGACTGAAGGTTAACCTATTCATCTCAACATATTGGTTTTAATTTAATCTGAAATACCGATCTTAATCTTCTTGAAAGAATCCGGCTACAAAGAAGTGGTGTAATACGCCACCAAATTACTCTGTTGGCACCGCAGAAAATCACGGCCTACTAGGACCGATTTTTTTTTAAATTTAACACGGCGGCGTCTGAAAATTAAACGTTACATAATTAAAAAATAGCGGAATAGATAAAATCGGTAGGAACTTCCGACGGATATATAAACGCATTACAATCATACCGTTGTTGCTTGTATGCAAATTACTATCATCGGATATTAATTCGAGAAGACACTTCCTTTTCCGTTTTCTTCGTAATTCTGCCAGATTTTATAAATAAAAATAATAGATCGAAAGTGGCAGGTGTGTGTGAGGACGCAAACAGTTGCCTTAACAATATACGACAATGGTCTTTTCTTCAGTTTGTTTTTAATATTATCGGCCGATGGATGGTACGATTAAAACGAGATCAGGTAGCAGATCACATGCTGTGGCAAACCACTTGTTAGTTGGGTCACACAACGATCAAAGAAAGTAACCACCGTGAAGTGATCTTACTGCTCATCGTCATCATTAAAAATACTACCGTTACAAATATAATTTTTTCGATTTCGGAAGTCTAGTTTAAGTTTGCGGTTTGCTTCTTCTTTTAAGTCGACAATGAATT